>JBAMCE010000461.1:2962500-2997500 GCA_037075305.1 Drosophila kanekoi
CAGAAAAAAACTCGCACTCTACAAAAGCGCAGAAATTGGTTTAGTTGTAGACTGAAAGGATTTAATAGGATTTACGCGTATTAATCATACGCCATGTTGCACTCGAAATATCAAACGCAACGCTTTGTTTTGCCTCTGAACTGGATTTTGACAGTTATGATAAACAGTTGTGATAAGGTGAGACAGCATAACTTAACGCTTATTTGACAGAATATTGGACAAAATGAAATGAAATTTCAATAAATGAACGAGACGCCGAACAGACAACCAGACAGAGGCAGACAGAGGCAGCCAGCAACAATTGAAAGTGTGGAGAACTCGAGAACCTGGCCAGTTGATTGGATCAATGGCCAAATATCAGCAGCAACAGCTATTAACAAAAGCAAATAAAGACAGAGACAAGCTGAATGGAGCACTCGAAGCTAAAAACAAGTCAGAGTGCTTGAGATGAGGCGGTGCCTAACTTGGAGATACCCTGTAGCTAACGCATACTTTCTACCTTCGAAGCAGAGCATTTAAGTTCATTTAAGAGAAGGCTTCTATGGCACAAGGCAGTATATTTAGTTTGTTATTCTCGAGCTAAGCACAAATAGTAATGCCAAAAATCGATATTTATCGATTTTGATAGAAGCAAGCAGCAATCGTTAAAACTAATTCTTATGACTCTCTTATACCTCAGCTCTCCTTAGCGTGTTACATGTCACTTGCTCTCTTCAACCGATATGCCCTCTCCAGCTTCTTTTTTGTAATGGTTACAGGGTATGGGCAAACGAAAACCAAACTGACAGCCCACAGGAACTCAACCCGAACAGGACCGCACAGGACATTTTCATTGACAAATTTTGCGTAGGCGGCAGGTTCAACTTGGTTCGCCCATTTTTCTTGCCACCTGACTGCGGCACAGGCAAATGTCCTCCGGCAGCTGGGCGTCTGTGTGTCTGTATGAGTGTGTGTGTGTGTGTGTGTGCTTGTGTGTGTGTATATTTATGGCATACATGTGTATTTTGGCGTAGGTTGGCAGCTCTGTTTATTGTTTGCAATTTGTTTTTAGCTGCACAAACAGAACTTTGTTTTTATGGATGCGAGTCTGTGTGTGTGTGTGCCCCAGCACGTGGACACGCCTCCAGGAAATGTGGGCAACGTCTAAAAATGGCCAAGACGTGTTTGGCTATTTATAGAGCTCACCTGGCGCTTAGCATATGGACACTATAACACTAAAAACAACTTCAACAAGAACAACTAATGCTCAACCGTTTCCCCTAGCTCGTATTGACATTTAAGCTGCCACAAATTGCTTTTTATCGCGCCTGCCACGCCTCTCCCCTTGCCTGCCCCTTGTTTTTTTGCTTCTCTTTTTCGGCAGTCGTCTGCGGCTTATCGTACGCATTTCCATAACGAAAAACGAAATTTTCAAATTATAACAAATTGAATTTTCACATATGCAAACGGCGGCCGAAAGCGTCAGGAATACCAATAAAAAAAAAATGTTATATAACCGGGCAGGGGCAACCTTTTGTATTAGGTTCGAGTTCTTAAAGCGGGGTCTTAAAGAGCTCAACAGTCTGAAGTTTTTGACTATTTACTTTTCTTTTGACTTGATTTAAATGCAATTAGACGTATCTAATACCCTTGCAGATCCAACCTTTTAATGATGCTCATAGTACTTAGCCTGTATCTAAGCAGCATAGGGAATATAGCTCATGACGAGATGGGTCAAGGTATCTTGATAAGTTTTCGACTGATCGTTCCTATGGCAGCTATATGATATAGTAGTCCGATCCAGCTGGTTTTGACATATTTGCTGCATGCAACAGAAAGAGGGACTTCTGCAAAGTTTCATAAGGAAAGCTTCAAAAATGAGAGACTAGTTCGCATAGAAACAGACAGACGGGCAGCTGGACAGCTGGATAGACGGACATGGCTATATCGACTCGCCTGTTGTTAAGGATCAACATTATATATATACTTTATGGGTTCGGAGATATCTCTTTCTATGCGTTACACATTTGACGACAATATTATAATACCCTCTGCCAGGGTATAAGATGTCAGTGCCTAAAAAATGGTGCTAATTATTGATGTAAATATGACTAGAATTGTAAATGTTGGTTAGATTTGGTTGGAAAGAACAATTAAATGCTTGAATATCATTGTAATTTGAGTAGTTTTTCCGAAATATAAATTTGTTCTCGTGTTTTTATAACTCTCAAGGAAGTATTTGCCGCCCTTAGGCCGTGGAAACAAAGCAAATTTTGAAGTATTTATGATGTCATTATGAAGACATGCTCTTAAGAGCTTATCATTTTGATGAACATTTCACTTTCAGCTTATGATTGCATTTTCCATGCTTGGTTTTTTTTCCGCCCGGAAATTGCATTGATTATTCGAAAATTCTGCGAACAAAAGTCGCCTGCAGAGAAGTTCGGGTTAAGCGTTTAGCTGGAAAACTGTTGTTGATGAACTTTTAATTAAAATGCAGCTTAAATCTGTTTGGCAGACCATTTGAAATGCGTGGGGATTAAACAGTTGTGTGACACTGGCCAAAATCCATCAGTCCTCAGTCAATCAATCAATCCATCAATCAATCATGCAGTCGCAACAATTCAGCTCTTTGTGGCAGCTTTAATGCTGCTTTTGCTACGCGCATCTTCGATTTCTGCCCCCGCACGTTGCATGTTTTGTATTTATGCGTTGATGTTTTACGTGCTCGAAATACCAAAAATACAGCACACACACATGCGCACACACACACACACACGCGGGCACACACACGTGTAAAATTATATTGTGCGAATGCGAGCAAAAGGCAACAGGACGAGGACGAGTCAACAGGACTAGCAGGGACTTAACTCTAGAATCTGCCAAGTAGTTGCCGCTGAGTTGTTGTCTTACACAATAAGAAATGTTGCTCTGCTTGTTGTGCTCAAATGAATTTTAAAGTATTAAAGAAGATCTTAGACTCTTGTATTAAGAGAAAGGCCCGATTAGACCTGGAAACGCAATAAACACAATTTCAACTGTCATCACATTTGAACTCCATGAAGTATATATATGTTCCTGATAAGCATCAATAGCCATGCCCGCGTACCCGCCTGCCCGCCTCTTTCTAAGATAACAACTCTCTTAGTCTTAGAAGTTAGTAGATTGGTAGATTCTTACATAAATTGCATTCGATATCGGCTGGTTCGAACCCCTATGTGATATTGCCAAAGGAATGATCGATCGACAATTAAGTTCCGTATCATTTCTCATACGAGAACCTAATTTTAACTTGTGTTTTCATATATATTGACTAAACTTGGCAATTATTAGATTCCTTTTCCTTCTTACGTATGATCATAATCTTATCAATGTCTTACTCCATTATATAGCTGCCATAGATAAGATCGGTAGAAAAGCAGATTTATCTGTGAACATATTAGAACAAATCTGGAACAAGCCTTGCTGCTAACGTATAAACCAAATCTTATCATGATTGAGATACCATATATAGAATATATAGAGAGAGAGAGAGAGCCACATACTCTAAAGGAAGCAGCGATTGTTACACTAGTTTTTGTATGGAAAATTTAATGAAATGTAGAACTTTACAAATTACGCGAATTCACCTGTAAGCAAAGTCATTAGCCTAGCTCTTCCTTTTTTACATTTTGGCTCATTTAATAAAACAATCCTCTTGAATTAAAATCTACATTTTTTGCACTGTGTAGCAAAGCGAGGGGCGAGAGGGGGCGAGGTCAGAGGCATTCAGGGGCTCGACTTGTCTGTGTTTGTCAGTGTTGAAAAAAAGGGTTACTATTTCATTTAGTCTCTGTTCGTCTCTGCTGTCATTCCCTCTCTCTCTCCCTCTCTCTCTCACTCTCTCTCTCTCTCTCTGTCTCTCTCTGTCTTTGTCTCACTCTCTCTCTGTGTGGCTCTCTCTGTCTCTCTCTCTGTCTGGCTCTTGGCTTGTGGCAAATGAATTTATGTAGCTTTTGGCCACATATCATTTATCCATATGTGTGTGTGTGTGCTTTTGTGAGTGTGTGTGTGTGCGCTTTATATTCAATTTCACTCGTCAAAATGCACACAATGTATTCGCATTTATTTGCCGTAACGTTTTTCTCATTTCCCTTACCAATTTTCTTCCTCTTTGCTTTTTTTTTTCTCGTTCAGCATTTTTTATTAAAGCCTGGAAAATATTGACGCTGCCATTAACAAAGCTTTTAGCACAAATACAGCTAAAAATGGCATTTAGCTGGTCAGCCAAGTGAGCCACGAATAGAGAAACGGATGGAGAGAGGGAGAGGGGGAGAGAGAGAGACAGAGAGAGAGACGGGGAGAGAGTGGCAGGTGGCAGTCGCCAGCCGCTGGGCAATCTGACCAAAGGCAAGCGAACGTTGCCCGTTGAGTCGACACTTTGACAGTTTTGTCATTTCAGGCTTCACTTTGTGCCACACCCACTCGCCCGCCCACACACACACACACACACACACGCACACACACTCGTACACTTGCTGCACATTTCCATTTGCATTGTTGCAGCACTTGCCACTGACAGCAAGCGAGCAGCTGCTGCACTTGCTTCTTGCTCTGTTGGGCTCTTGTCTCTTGACCATGCCGCATATTCGCTGTGGCATATGCAACAGCAGCAACAACAACTGTTGACAGCCCATTGCTGCTGCTGCTGCTGCTTCTGTGGCTTTCAACGGACTTTGTGTGCTGTCAATTCAAAGCTTGTCCCCAGCTGAGCTACAAAACCCTGACTAAAGAGACATCGTACTTGTGCATATCTATGTTTCAGCTAACTTTTATGAACCGCACTCTGACTTCCAATCAAAATTAAAGCACATTTCAACATTTCTAACATATTCTTTATACTCATTGAAAATGTGTGCAGCAGGTTGTATTTATATAGCACATGTTTCATTTGATCTGAGTAAAAAGCAGCTAGTCATGTTCCTCTTTATATCTATGCTATACTTAAACACGTCAATCTATGACGCTTACCAAGCTAGGTACTTTTATTGCTTGCAAGTTCTTGCGAATATTGACTTTTACTTACCCAAAGTGGACTTCAAGCTTTGCTCGAGCTTAGCTTAAGTTCTAGAGAAAGCAATATCATCAAGTAGATAGAAGCTTTACAGAGCCAGAATATTTCATAATTTCCATGCCTTCATCTTCAATATTATATTACTTATTATATCATCTAATCACTTCAATTATTTTAAAGTATATTACAACAAAAACCCAAAGCTAAACTCAGCTCAGGGCATAAGGTTGATTAATGATGTCGCCAAATAATCAAAGATTAGGCAGCGAAAGCCGAAAACAAACGAAAAATGATATTAATTTAATCAAAAGTTTCTCAAATGTCATTGTAAACGTAACATATATATTTTTCTTTTGCCTGGAACTTGCAGGACACGAGGCCCTTTTTATTAAGCAAAAGTTTTGATTTCTTTGATTCCCCAATGGGCCCGAAATCAATTTGTAGCTCACATTAAATGTAGTCAAATGACCCAAAATCAAAAAACAAGAAGAAGAAAAGAAGAAGAGAATTAAGTAAATAAAGAGCGAAAAAAAACGCAATTCACCTGCTTACGGGCCGGGCAATCAGGCGAGGGCAGCCGGAGGGGGGGAACCAAAAACCGGGGCAATTAATGGCATAAAGAGAAAAAATAAAACACACACACACACACACACAGCTACAGTGGACACAGCTGCGGGTGAACTTAAGTGCGTAAAATCAGCAAAACGGAAACGGAAACTCATGCAAGTTGGCCGGAAATGTTAAAACGACAACTGCGACGGCAACTGCGACGGCAACTGCGACGGCAACTGCGACGGCAACTGCGACTGTGGCTGGTTTGTTGTCTGCGCTGGCTAAAAAATATATATAGCACACATAAAGACCCAAAATACACACAAGCACACACACACACACACACACATAGATAGAGCTTAGACGTGGAGCATTAAATTTATGTGCACGCGAACCGGGGGGCGTATACGTAACGTGACTCGAGGCGCGCTTAAAGTGTTGCAAATTGTTGTTGCCCACCTGCCCGGCTAGAGTCGAAACATTTTTCTAGCTCGAGTGCCTTAAATCCGCACAAATTAAGCTCTAAATTAGAAAAGCATCACTCGAACGTAATTGCCTAGCGCGATTTATATATATACATATATATATATATATATATACATATATATATATACTTTTTTTATACATCTCGCTTTTATCTCTTGCAGTTGCCGTCAAGCGCTACGTGCCCCGCATATGGCAACAGCGTAGCATGTAGCCTAGCTACAGGATCAAAACCCTTGGCAAGCAGCTACAACTGAAGGAGCTTAACGTCAACAACACGCCCCCCCCCCCCTCCGCCCCTGCCCTCTGCCACGCTTAAATGAGGTGCCATCAAATTGTTGGCGCGGCTTTTGTGGTGCGTATGAAAATTGTGCCTCAAACTTAAAAACTTTGCATAAATTCTTTTCTGTCGAAAGTGTCGCAATTCACAGCAAATATTTAGCACCAAAACCAACACACAAATACACACACACACACACATATATATATATATATATGCACACACACACACACACACACGCTTGTGGGCAGCCGGAAATGTTTTTGTGTTCGTTTGGTCAGCAGCTCTTTTGGGGGCTGAAAGTGACAACAATTATGCATAATTCATATGCCGCACCCCGACAACAACAACAACAGCAACAACAGCAATAACAACAGCAACAACAACAACAGCAACAACAACAACAACAGCAGCAACAGCAACAACAACAACAACAACAACGAATTTCATTTATCATGCTGCACGCTACGTGTGCCCGGCAGTTAATAAAATGAACCGAGTTTCATTAATTTTTCAGCAGCTGTCAACATAAAACACAATCAAGACCAAGAAACACTTGAATCCAAATATTCTGACAAAGATCCTTAACAACTATAGATAACAACTTTTTGGGCATTCAAAGAAGCAAAAACTTAACTAGTTTAAATAGATTTAATTTCAAGTATCTATTTCAATTGATTTAATATTGAATAATCCTTCTGAAGTTGGAAGAGAGGCTTAAATTCTTCTCATATTGCAGTCGCATTGAAAGTATATGCATTCTACATAAAGTATATATATTCTAGATCAGCAGCCGACTTGATATAACTATGTCCTTTTGTCCTTCTTTTGTCCTTCAGCCTGTTTCTATGCGAACTAGTCTTTTAGTTTTGAAGCTAGCACTATATCACAAAGTTGTCATTGAAACGATTGATTGAAAAGTAGGTTTTTTGTATTAGCAATAAGCTATTTTCCTTGTGCTGCCTAAATACGTGCAAGGCATTATGAGTTCAGTGAAAAGATTGGATACTCAAGGGTTAAATCTTCGGCGTGCCATAGATAGCCTTTCTATCTATATATAATCTATAAATATAGTTCAGCTTATGTTCAGGTTCTGCTGTTTTTGGAAATCGGAACTAAGTTTTATATTCGGTTCGAAGCAATAAAGGAAAGCTTTCCAGACACGTAGAGTAGAGCTCCAGGAACTCCACAAAAGAAGGGGCGACAGCACGCAAGGACTCTCAAAATACTATCGTAACAGTCATAGACAGTTTTGCAACACTGGCTGCCAAATTTAGCCCAAGCACGGCCTTCAATCAGGGCACACGAAACCCCGTTTCAAATCCTATCGTAGCCAAAATAGTTGCTTGATTCAATTCTTGATGCTTGACATTCAAAAGAACAAGTTCTTAAACATATTCTCAGCTCTTGCATACCCAATTAGAGCTATTCATGGAAAGAATGTTCAATTGAAAATTTCAATTCATGCCTTGGCATTTCTTTTGGCATATACCCTGCACAATTTTTCGGTCAATCAACTATGACAAATTTAGTCATCTATTCATATCAAAAATGCTATTTGTTATTCAAGCTCTCGGCTGTTGTGGTTGTTGCTGTTGCTGTGCCTCTGGGAGAAACCCCTGGGCAGGCGCCACACACACACTTACACACTTACGCACACACACACACACACACGCCCATGCACAAAACCACAATACAACAACTCAGCAGCTCGGCTCAGAGCTCTCACCATTTTCCCTCTCGAGTGACCGCATTTTAATGCCTTTTTCATTGTCCTTACAACTGTGGGCCCGGTCAGGACACGCCCGCCAATGACGCCCACAGTTTTTGGGGTCCTTGTTCTGCCGCTCACATGCACAATTTCGCTTTTGCATACTTTTCAAGGCGCTGAGACGTCGCGTCGTGTCATCAATCAATCTTTATGTAAAGCTCAGCACAGCTCAGCTCTCGGCTGGCAACGCGTCGCATAATTTTTTACGCATTCTCCGACAAGCTGTGAAATTTCTTTAATCGCGTTTTTAATAACTTTTATACAAATACAAAAATGAAAGTAAAGCAAAAAATTGTTCATTATGCAGCTTGCAATTTGATTTATGGTTTTTTAATGAGCTGTTGCTGTTGTTGTTGTTGTTGTTGTTGTTGTTGCTGATGTTGCTGCTGTTGTTGCTCTTGAAGAAATTGCTGTTGCTGTTGCTGCGTCTGCTTGAACTGTTGCTGTTGCCATTGGGTATTCTGTGGCTGCTGTCAGAGCTGTTGCTGGAGCTGTTGCTGTTGGTGTTGCAGTTGCAGCACCGATTGCTGTTGCCCCTGTCATTGATGCAGTTGTTGTTGAATTTATGGCTATGGTTGTTCATTTTGCTGATTTTTTTGTATCTCTACTGTTGCTTCCTTTTAAAGATATGGCTGTTGCTGCCTCTTTTGAAACTGTTGCTATTGATGCTCTTTAAAGTTGCTGCTGCTGCAACTGTTGTTGTTGTTGCTGCGATCTTTATTCCAGCCGATTACCGCCGGTTTTACTGCTGATACTCTTCCTACTATTGCTGCTACTTTTGCTATTGCCTTTGTTGTGCTTTTGTATACTTTGCTGCTGCTGCATCAACTCGAACTGTTGCTGCCGTTGGGATTCCTTTTTAGCTAAAGTATCTATCGATACAGTTGCTGCTGCTGGGGTTGTTGCTGCTGGTAGAGGTGTTGCTGCTGCTGGGGGTGTTGCTGTTACTGCAACCATTGCTGATGTCCCTGTAATTGTTGCTGTTGTTGTTGCTGTTGTGATTTTGATGATTGCTGTCTTTGTTGCTGCTGCTGCGGTTGCTGCTGCTGCTGCTGTTGCTGCTGCTATTGCTGCTGCTGCTGCTGTTGCTGCTGCTGCTGCTGTTGCTGCTGCTGCTGCTGTTGCTGCTGCTGCTGCTGCTGCTGTTGCTGCTGCTGCTGTTGCTGCTGCTGCTGTTGCTGCTGTTGCTGCTGCTGTTGCTGCTGCTGCTGTTGCTGCTGCGGCTGCTGTTGCTGCTGCTGTTGCTGCTGTTGCTGCTGCTGCTGTTGCTGCTGCTGCTGCTGCTGTTGCTGCTGCTGCTGCTGCTGTTGCTACTACTGCTGCTACTTTTGCTGCAGCTACTGGTGCTCTCATTGCTCCTTAAAGCTGCTGTCGATACAGTTGCTGTTGCTGAAGCTATTGCTGTTGCTGTCTAAGTAATTGTTGCTGTTGTTGTTGCAGTTTGGAATTGCTGATATCTGCCGTCGTTGCCGCTGCTATTACTGTTACCTTTGCTGCTGTTGCTACTATTGCTGTTACTGTTGCTGCTGTTGACCCATCTACTGCTGCTGTTGCAAGTACTTTTGTTGCTTTTGCCGTTGTTTACCCATTGACAACAACATTGTTGCTGTTTGCTGTTACTCTTTTTTCTTTCGCCCGTGTTGCTGTTGCTGCTCCTTTTGCTGCTGCTGCTGTTGTTGGTGCTTCTGTTTTTGCTAGCGTCATGCTGTTTGTTGCTGCTGTCGCTGTTGCCGCTGCTGAGTCATTGTTTGAGTCTCAAAAGCGTTTGTCAATTCGAGCGTAAGTCTTAAATAAATATTCAGCGACCTTTGCGAATAACCAAACCCTTGCCATTGCCCACTGCACAGGGCAAAGTTCATGGCCACTGCGTTTGACCAGCAACAACAGCAACAACTGCGACTGCTTTTGGGAGCAGGTCGTTCGAGTTTACAGCTGAAGTGCTGTAAAATTTTAATTGCTTCGCCCTTTTTAAGCCAAATGCCATTAACAAGGACATTGCTACTGGGCCACACTGTTGCACGCGGCGTATGCGTGATGTGTTGCTCCCATATAAGAAATTGTCATTGCCAATTTGCCAGCGGCAACATTTGCTGCTGCCGCCGCCATTATTTTTGCAGCATTTTTGTTGCGCTGTTTTATTGCTCGGTTATTTTAATTAAAAACTTTGCGCAGCTGACAATGCCAAGTGTGCCAACAGACCCCGCCCCTCCCTCCGCCCTACTCTCTCTCTCTCAAGTTGCCTGCGGGCCCAGCATCGCCGCCTGCCACAACAGAATGTGCGAAAACAAAGCTGTCAAGACGAGAGCTACTTGTATCTACTTACAACATGCTCATAAGCAGCCAACTGTGTGCCACACTCCCCACCCCTCACCCCCCTCCCTCTGCACAGCACTCAGCCCGCAGCAACAGGCCTGCGCCTTTTGTCTTAGCCTTCGACTTTTGCCATTTTTACGCTCTTAAGCCCTTATTAAAGACATATGCAAAGTACGCAAAGATCTAAAGCGTATACGCGCCGTCGTTGTTGTTCCTGTTGTTGTTGCTGTTGCCACCTTGTTGCTGTTGTCGACACTCGCGTAATTGTTGTTGTTGCTGCTGCTGTTGCCGCGACGTCTAAGCAAAATGCGCAATGCGTGGGCCGCTAATCCTGCTTAGCGTATTGTTGACAACGCGGTCGACGCAGTTATTCAACTGAACTGAAAATGAAAAGTATATGTATATATGTCTATATAGATATATGTATACTGATATATATATATATATGTCTGCTATATAAATACCTACTTGATAAGGGACAGCATAAAAGCCGTCGCGCACAGGTTTCTGCTGCGGGGGCTACTTATAATAAGCTGCAAATCTAGCAGCTGAATATACATTTATACCCTTGCCAAGGGCATTGTCAATCTGTTACCAAGTATGCTATGCACACACGAAACAGCCGAGTTGTCATTCGCAAGAAAATCGGAGATGGCTAAAAGTGAAGACTTTTGAGGAAGGGTAGCTGCAAATTAGATAGACATCGTGTCTTAAGCCCTTATGTTGGTTCGAACCAATGACTACTTTTCGCTCAGTTCACAGCTGTGCTATGGATATAGAAACGAGTGTCTGCCTAGTACAAAGTTGCTTTTCATATAAAAAATAATTACCTTATGAGCATTCCATGATCGAATGTGCCTAGGTTTCAAAAAAACTACTAAAGTGTTCTTCAAACCTTTTACCTGGAAAGTATTTTTCAAGTTCTATTTAACATTCGCGCAGTTGTATTAGCCATATTTAAATATGTTTCGCTGCATTACCCGCGTTTCATGTGTGTTCAGCTATGCGATTTAAGTAGCTCCTCGTGCATTTTGTGCTCAAAGCACAGTTTTTAGTGGCCCACCTGATTTTTAATTAACATACATTTAAGCCAACAAAAGCTTGAAATGGGAAAAAAAAAGTGCAGCAGAAAAATGCATTTTTAATTGCGATGCGCGGCAAAATGCATTCATCAGTTGTTGTGTGCAAGTGTGCGTGTGTGTGCAAGTGTGCGTGTGTGTGTGTTGTTGTGGCTGGCAAATAAGCTGCCAGGTCCTTGGCCAAAGCGCCGTGAATGCAAACAATTAACTTGGCCATCATAAAGGCCAATGCCAAAGCCAAATGAAAGAGTAAACAGAGAGAAAAGAAACGAATGAAAAACGAATTTATATTATGGCCCTTGGAAAAGTCAGTGAAATGAACTTTAAGCGCAGTCAACCGCTTGGAAATGTCTGAACGTCTGGCAACGTCAGGAGTTCGGTTACCCATACCCACCACCCCCACCCTCTCCCATCGAGCCGTGTGCATTCAGCCGTTTTCAAATTTTTTCTTGTAATTTGCAACAATGTTCAGAGACTGCATGTTGTCGACGACAACGACAACGGCAACGACAAGGTCTCTTGCCATCTTTGTTGTTTGACATGATAAAGCCAAACAAAGCGCCACCCACTAGACACCAGCCCCTAGTCGACAATCTGGCAGCCCCATCTGGGTGAACCCCTTAACGGGCGTCGCATACCAGAGAGACGTCCCGTCGCTTGATTGGCGTCAAGAAACGCATCAAAACGCAAGGTGACTTTCAAGTTCAAAGCAAGATGTTAACTGCCATCTTAAAAGGGGTTAACCCAATGAGGGGTAAATGGTTTTATATGTGTATAATCACGGATATTATTCGGCTTTGCCCGGACCAATCTTTCATCCCCGCTACTTTCCGTGTGAGTGGATTTGAAGATAAATGTGAAACACTTCGCAAAAATCATTGAAAAGAAGTTTGAAGCTGATAATTGCCAAGTTTGCGGACGAAACTGCGGAAACTGTTGCTTCATATTTCTACCTAGAGCGTTTTGCGTAGATCAATCAGTCAATCAATCAGGACCAGACCAAGGTTTAAGGCTGAGTATATATGAATATCAATCAGCCAGTCACTAAGACAATTAATCAGTTAGGACACAGAGTATCATATAACAAAGAATAAAAACTGGCTGAAGCTCGTTAGCTAATCAGTAAATCAGTCAATCAATCAGTCAGTTTGTTTCTTACTCAGGCAGGTAATCAATCACCAAGTACAAAATATATATATATACATATATGGATGAGAGCTATTAGATCATATTGCTTATATAGGCATATCAATTAAGAGCTTTCTTTAGATAAATCAATCAGTTAGGCAATCAATCAGTCAATCAATCGAAGTTAGTCAATAAGACATCAGTCAGTAATTGAGTTAGTCAATAAGTAGCTATAGTCAGAAAGTCAATCAGTTTGTCAGTCAATCAGTTAGTCAATCAATCAGTTAGTCAATCAATCAGTTAGTCAGTCATTCGGCAGATCAGTCGCTTGGTTGATCAATCAATTAGTCGGTCATTCACGGTAACCAGTGAAAATGCTGTAAAAATTCCTTAATGAACCTTGAAAATTGCCCCTTTATGAGGCATATTGTTGGCCATAAGCAAAGCTTAAGCAACTGCTAAATAGCCCATCGATACTGTGGGCTCAAAGCATGCCTGGAATTTGCAATTAATGCCTTTGGGCCAATAGCAACCGAATCCGGCCAGTTGCCGCAAGCTATTCGAGATTGTTGCAATGTCAAAGGCAACAATTAAATGTGCCACCAGCTCGGGACGCTCGCACACGGCTCGTGTATCTGTGGTCTCGCATGCTTGACAATTAGGCCGCACAGTACATTAATTATGCATGCGTGTGCTTGTGTGTGTGTGTGTGTGTGTGTGTGTGTAAACTGTGTGTGTGTGTGTTTTTGGTTTGCTCTGACGCCCAACGAAATTCTCCAATTTCCTGTGACACACACGCCACTCAATGCCAAAGCATTTTTTTGGCGAACCGCAAATATACATTCAAAAGACAGACAAACTCGCAGCACACACACACACACACTCGCTGCACACACACACACACACTCGCTGCACACACATATCCACTGGGTCTGGTTATTTGAGCCATATGCCTTGCAAGGACCGTACGTAATTAGCCCTCCCCAAACGTTGCGTAACTTGATAGTTTTAATTGGCATTCGCTTGTGCCACCGAAATTTGATTAAAATGTGCTTCGTATTTAATTAAATGGCTCCATATAATTGGAAAACAGAATGTCAAATGTATTAAGTAAGAAAAGTGTTGAAAATCAGTGATAATACGAGCAAAAACATAGAACTAGACACATCTAATTACAGTATTTGCTCTGCGATTTATGTTCTATGTTATTTTAAAATCTGACGTGTTCTTTCAATCAAAACAGATTTTGAAGTGTGTAAAATACATTGAACTTGCAATACTTAACACAGAGGACAAATGCTGCAGAATACGAAATGTATTGCATAGAACATCGTATCTTCTTCGAAATATAAAACATTGAACGTAGAATGAGGAATACATAGAAGCAGAAGTTACAAGGCTTCACATGACAAAGAACATAGAATTAAAGAAAAAGATATCGTAGAATACAGAGTATGAATACAGACTACGATCAACATTGAAAAATCAACATTGCAATGCAGAAGAATATAACATGCGATTCTTCAGATAAAAGAATAAAGATAATATAATATAGAGCCTACAACAGAAATCGTAAATTACAGATAAAGAACATAGAACATAGAATGTTGATAAATCATAACAATAATAACATCAAGTGAAGGAAAGGATATTGCAGAAGAGTAAGACAGAGTAAGGTATGAAAAATGCAGGATACGATGCGAAGTGTAAAACAGGGAACATGGCATTTGGAATACGTGGCAAAGTATATAGGGTCCAGAGCCTAGAGCCAAAGTTAAGAAAATAACATAGAACATAGAATTTTGTATATAAAAGAGGGAAGACTTGCAAGAATTGAAATAACATAGAACATAGAGCTTAAAGCTTAAAGCAGATACCATAGAGCACATATGTTTATAAACAAGCTGAAATATATAAACAGAAATATGCATATTCTATGTTCATGATCCATATAATATATAATCATATACATATATATATATATACATATATATATCCCGAAACGAAAAACGTATGTGTACATAATAGACAGCATATATGATGTCTAGCATATTATTGTGTGCTTGGCAAAAGTTTCGCTTATTATAATCCATAATCTATGGAAAATGCTTTTCATATAAGCGCTCCGCACTGCAGGCAAAGTTTTGTTTGTGTGTGTGCTTTTTTATGCGGAAATGTTGAATGCACGTTGAGTTTTCTGCAGTTTTCTCGAGTTTCCATGAGTTTTCTTGGCATTCCTTTTGCATTGCCAACGGCTAATTAGAAGCGTTTTTCCCCCTCTCAGTTCTGTTTATGTCGAGTGCGGAAAGTTTATCAAAGCAGATTTGCAACGCACACAAACAAATACCCCCCTCCCCACACAGAGGGGAAGAAAGGGGGTGGGTTGTGCGTAGCTTTTGACATTTTCTTTTGTAATTAATCGCAGCAGATGCAGCCGCACCTGCAGTTGAGTTAGCTCACAGGGCAAGTTAATTGAATTTGTGTTGCATTTGCACAAATTCCACATACGCCGTGTATGCTGCCCGTGTGTGTGGGTGTGTGTGTGTGGCATGTGGCATGTGGCCTTAACAAATTAAGCAATTTGCTGTGCATCTGCTGCCGCTGCTACTGCAGCAGTCAGGTGACTCTTGAGCGCATTTATCAAAGGGGACTTTGGTTCGGCACTTTGCATGGCCAAGCCACATTATTCATGGTTCCTTGAATCCTTGACTCCTTGCCTCATTGTTATACCCTGTAACTAATAAAATGTGTTTACCAGGGTATATACGTGACGCATGTATGTATGTAGGTTGCGTATCTAAGCAACATGGGGACGATATGCCAAGTCGATCCAACTTATGTGAAAGGGGATCTTTCATATTTTCTCAGTATTGATACGTTTTTATATTCCTCAGTAACGATAATCAAAGACTTTGCTGAGTATCAATAAGTATCGATACTCCTCAATATAAGTACCGATATCGATCAATATCGATAAGTATCGGCGTATTTCAATATCGATAAACATCGATAGATATCGATTTGAAGCAATGTCGATTCTAACCCTTAGTTTTTTAAACATATAACTTAATAAAAGCTTGGCACACCCCATTTAACAGCTCTGAGATGTTTACAGGGTATCTTTTAGTTGGCCGTCCTTCACTTACACACATTTGCTTCTTGTTGTTGTTGGTGTTCTGTCATCTAGTCTAGTGCTACACAAAAGGATCTGCTCTTGGCTCTGTTTTATTGCATTCGACAGTAGCCTAGTGGACCGCCTGCCGTTCGACTCCTCCTGCTCCTTGTTCAACGCCTTCTCGTTACGAGCCACCTCAACCACTGACTACAAAATTGCCAGCGCAAACAAAGGCAGCTGCATGAAAAGTGTGGAAAGTGATGCATGTGCTGCAGTTGGTGATTTATGATGATGATGATAATGGCCTGATATTGCAGCTGCTGGCATCAAAGCAAAAGCTGCAGCCAGTAGCTGCACCAGGAAAGCCATTCTGAGGGCGTTTCTGTTAATTTAACTATTATCTGGGGAAGGGTGTGCAGTTGCCGTGCATAATTAAGTTATGACAATAGTTGTTGATGCTGTTTCTGCTAAGCTGTGATGTGCTTTTAATTGTTGCCACTACTGTAAATGTTATTATTGCTGTTATTATTGTAAATGCTACTGCTAGTTGCCTAAAGTGCAACATTTGTGAGGTTACTTCTACTGTTACTGCTACAGTCGGTCTTACTGCAACAGTTGGCTTTCTCAACAGTTACTACAGTTCTTGTAGCAGTAGTATGAAGTACAGTTCTTCTAAGCTATGAACTATGCAGTAACTACTGCTACAGTAACTAATACTGTTACAGTGATTCCAACTGCTACAGTTGGAGTTTCGCATCGATTACTTAAACTTTTACAGCTGCAGTAACTGCAATAGTCACTGTAACTGTTTTTATTTTTACTGCTACAGTAATTCTTACCGCTACAACGATTCTTACTGCTACAGTGAATCTTACTGCAACAGCTAGCATAACTGCAACAGTTGAACTAAGTGCCATAGCTACTGTAGGTGCAACTTTTTTTATGTTACTGCCACAGTAACCGATACAGTTACAGTGATACTGCTACAGTTAAGTTTTCGCATCGAATACTTTTACTATTGCAGTTACAGCAGTTACTGTAGCTACAACTGGCTTGTTGTTACTGCTACAGTAACCAATACTGTTAGTGATTCTCACTGCTAGAATGATTCTTACTGCATCAGCACTAACAGCAATACTTCCTGTAGCTGCAACTGGTTTGTTGTTACTGCAACAGTTACATTGATTCTTGCTGCTACAGTTGCCCTTTCGCAGCATTTACTTTAACTGCTTTAGTTGCAGTTACTAGAATAGTTACTGTAGCTGCTATTTTTTCTGCTACTGCTTCTACTAATACTTCTGTTACTGTTACTGCATCAATTGCTTTCATTACTGTGATTGTTGTTACTGCCACAGTTGACGGATTTCTGCTGCCTCGCTGGTTCGTGGAAGCCTCTGTTGCTGACACTTCCGCCGTAACTTCAACTGCTACTGCTTCTGATTACTGTGACTGATGCTACTGTTACTGCTGCTCTTACCTTTTTACTGCAATTTCCAGTGCTGTCGCCTTAACTTAATCATATTAACCACAATTGCCGACTGTTATCGCGGCTCGTTTTTCTTTGCCCGCCATCAGACAGCTCGTGCGTAAAGTAATTTATGTATTGCCACGCCCATTTGAACTGCCTCTCGCACACAAACACACAGGTACACACACGTGCACACACGGCGACTAAATAAGACATTTAAAGGCCGCACATTTGTTTAACTCGCTTTTCTGCCAGTTTGTTTATTCGGGTTTTTCCTATTTTATTTCGGCTTGGTTGTTTTTTCTTTTCGTTCTGTAAAATGTCGAAGCTGAAATGTCTGCCACAAATTTTGCCGCAATTTTTTTGGTTTTTTTTTTTTTTGGTATCAGCTTAAAGCCACATGTCAAGACGGGACAGCAGTGAAAATAAATTTTATGCCGCAGCATGCGTTGCCCTTGACGCAGCTGCTTTGTCATTTTCACGTACACGCCCCCAAACCAAACCGCCTTCAAATACAAACGAGCCACGCCTCCCCACATCTCAGTCATCTGCTAGTAAAAAAAAAAACGCAAAACTTGGCACACACAACAACGGAACAAAAAATGACATAAAGCGACATAATAATTTCGCCTTTGAAATTGCCTTACAATTGCCTTTTTTTTGTGGCGCTCTGGGATTTGATTCCCCCAACCCAAAGGCACCCCTGCGCTTGCAGGACGCGCTTATTTTTAGCTCTGCCGTTTGAAAAACATTCCTTTTTTATGCGCTACGGTTTGGCACTCTACATAAAGGTATTTTCGACTTTTTAACTCATTTGGTTTCATAAGAGTCGCAGTTGAGTCGAACTGCATTTGGAAGAAAGTAGTTAAAGTTCTATGTTTCTACTGCTGCAGCAACTGCATTTGTTTTTGCCATCTTGTTGTATTTGGCGATTTGCAGCTAACATGTATATCTTCTGTTAAGCATATGTAAAGTTAACCGAAAGTGCTTATGCTGTTATGCCTGTTATTCCTTTAAATACTGTAACATCGACTGTTATGCTATTCTTACAGTTACGAATTTAAGTGCTACGTTTACTGCGGTTCTTACTGCTACTGCGGTTCTTACTGCTACTCCAACTGCTTATTTCTACAGCTACTGTTATAAGTACAGCTACTATTTCAAGCAATTGATTTTACTAGCAGTAATGTTTCTGTTAATACTAATGTTACGGCTGGTTTTACTACTGCAATTATCCCTATGGCTTCAGTGTCTGAACGCGACTGTAAACGGTAACTTAAGCTACTTATTGCTACTGTTACTGCTGCCATAACTGACACTCGCAATGTTACTGATACCCCTGCTGTTAATTTTACAGCTGCTGTTACAGTTCCTGTAAATGTTAACATACCTTCAATAAGATGATACTTTAGCGTATCAACGCTTCGACTTGGCCTAGTCTGCTTTCCTTTTTTTTTATGACTGGCACTCAGTCTTATCAACAGGCATTTGCTCTCATCCCCGGCACCTCATATGTTTGTTTGCCAAGATATGCACACAAAGTGCCAAACCGGAAAATGTGCGAAAATGAAAATTGACTTAACAGCCAAAAGTGAAGCTACAAAATAAAAGCAAAACAAAATGAAACTCTGCGCTCATTTACCTAGTTGTACCTGCTGCCAGCTGGCGGCTGATTTCCCATAGTGACAAGTAAATGACATTTGCTTAATATGAAATAGCCAGAGTTTCCCGTGGAAGCCACACAAATGCGAAATTCGCGTTTCATTTAGTTGTGGAAAGTATTCGGTTTTCCCTGTTGAGGCGTCGCATGCCACATGTCGCATGCATAATCATTAATAAAAACTAAATAGATTGAAGCCAGTCTCGTGGCTGTTGCTTCTGTAGCTAGTTAATGGCATTCATTAGCACCCACTACCCTCACACACACACACACACACACACACACACACACACACACTCATACAACACACACACCCATACAACTCGCAAGCGACTTTCTTAAAGTGTCCGCTTTGCCCTTTTGCCTTATGTGTTAGCTTTATATACCCTGTACTCCTGTTGAGAATGACATAAGAGTGTTTTGTGAGCGAGTCATGTAAAGCCGAAAGAAGATCTCTGCGAGCCTTTTTAAGTATATAAAGTATATATTCTTGATTGGAACACCAAGCTGGGCAGATACATCATGGGTTCGTCTGTCTGTTTGTATAAGTATTGGAAGATTTTGGAATATAACATAGTATATATCGTATATCCTAAGCAACAGAGATGTTTCTTAGCTTCTATTCTCTTCTCTTTGATTCTATTAAATCGATAAGTATCGATTGTAAGTATCGATTTGAATGCTTTTCGATGCTAATAGAACACAATAGAACACAGAAGCTTTCAAGGAGTAAAGTTTTCATAGTGTGTGGGCTGAGGGAAAGAGTTTGTGTGTCCTAGAGAGTAACTGCTAGTCGGATACATTTGACTTATGCACGCTTACATGATACCCGCTGGGCTTGGCCAGCGCCCAATTAATCTTAATTAAAGTCCTGTGCGCGTTGCTAGCTCAACTCTCGCATATGTGTGGGCGTGTCCGCGGGCGTCAGCAGCTGTTGATGTTGCTGTTGCTTCGCTTCCATTTCATTTAATTGTAATACATTTGTCTGCTGCCTAATGGCGGATTTACGTGCGTCGCATAAATCAACTTTTCCGCTCGACGATTTATTTTTAGCATTTACGGAACGCAACCCACACGAATTGATAAACAAAATGTGCGGCAAATGGTTTTTATTTACAGCTTTGTCCAAAGCCGCTAATTATGCAACAATCGGTTGCAAGGGGCAACAGCAGCAGCAGCAGCAGCAGTAAATTGCGTGCCTCGCTGACCCCGACCAGGCATGAAGCATGCGCTGATTACACACACTTGCAACATGCACACACACAAACACACACACTTGCAACACGCACACACGCACACACACACTTGCAACACGCACAGAACTGCATTGAAATGACAGCCATTGTTGATGTTGCCGCTCCTTTGTTTAGCTGCTGCTGCTGCAACGGTTGCTGCTGTTGTTGCAACGGTTGCTGCTGTTGTTGCAACGGTTGCTGCTGTTGTTGCAACGGTTGCTGCTGTTGTTGCAACAGTTGCCGCTGCTGCCGCCGCATCGCTAATCTGCACGCAGGACATGCTCGCGTTCCATTTAAACGCAATCAACAGGATATTAAATGGCAACTATTGTCGCCAGTTCACAAGTTGAGAGCACGTCGAACAACAATCAACTTTTTATTATGCGCCACAATTGCGAACAGCGCAAATTAACAATTTGCCGAAACTGGCAACATATATTCACAATATTTATGCGTTTGACAATTTTTGCTATAATTTTTTTTTAATTTTTCAATTATATTGCATGTTAGTTTTTGTCTGCTTATCTATATACTAGCAGCATTGCAATGCTTGAAGTTCTACTAGGGTATGCCTTGTAGAGGTTCCGTTTGTGATTGAATGTGTAATGCATAGAAGGAGACATCTCCGAACCCATTAAGTACATATATATTCCTGAACAGACAAGTTGATATGACGATTTCCCTTTATCCGCCGTAAGTGCGCCAGGCTATAAATCTGTCTGTTACTATGTTGGTATCTTTTTCTCTCCAAATTTAAGTTTGTTTCCATTTCTCTCCGAATTAAAGCTGTTGTCCGGCTAAGTCGGAACAGTCATATAACTAATACCATCATTCAACTCTTCTCACTTCTCACTTCTCTCTTTACCAAGATATCTTAACCAAAAATGATACCAAATCTTCTGTGAGCCATATATATCCTATCATACTCCTTGATGAGCTTTACCAGGTCTTTAAGGGTTCAGCACAAAGGCTTTCAACATTGGAATACTTATTTCGTATTTGTAGATCTCTTTGTAGCAGCTGGAGGAAAATTATGTTTATCTAATGAAACTTTGTTTTGAAAGCGTCTTTAACAACAATTTTGTCTTGTTTTTATAGACTTCCATTCAAAATTTCCAACATTTATGAACTTGTGAGGCAAACTCTTAACTCGTTTTAATATCTATCTAACGATTGCTCGTTATATCTATTTACTTTAAATCAAATTTGCGTTGTGCTCATTGTCATTATGGGCGATAATGCTTATTTAGTTAGCGCAAAAGCAAATCCAGTCACGTTTCGCATGGTTGAAGGCCTTACGAAAATGCGTTCGATTTGCGTTGTTTCCATTTGTGGACAATTAATTAACTAATTAGCGCTTTGTGTTGCATTTATTAATGCCAAACAACAATAATTGCGATTTGTGTTGCGCCTGTCGCAGCTGTTGGCCTTAATTTATGGCCAAGGCTTGTGGCTAATGCTCAAAAAAAGAGGAGAATCGAACGGCAAGGTGCTCGCCTCTGGGCCAATTACTCATGCAGATCGATTAGACGCATTAGCCAAGAGCCGCAAACTGCTTCGCTGAGCTCAGCTGATTAAACGTTAATTACGGCAAGCCCCTAAATAGGTGGATAGAACAGATAGAACAGGTCCTGTTCCTGCTCCTCTTTCCCGAACTGTTCCCTGCCACACCCCTCCCCGCACTTCAGCTTGTCAATCAAAGCAAAATTAATTAACAGCCATGCCGAAAGAAAACAACGAGAGAGAGGGGGAAAAATAAAAGTATATCAATCGATATTTGAAATCAACGTTGAGCTGCACTTGGTATTTTTCTCTATATTTTTTTCTGTTTTGTCTGTGTGTTTGCGCAAATTGCTTGCACAAACAGCTGGCAATGAGTCAACACAAACAACAGGCCAATAACTCAATCAGACGCAAATAAGCTTGCCAGCAATTGGGGTTGGAGCCTTCAAAAAATGTAACAAATTAATTTAACTGCGCGCCGAAAGGTATGCTACAAAATATTTCCCAAACCAAATTGCGAGGCATCGCATGATTGCGAGAAATAGTCAGGCTTTGCAGCTGACATTGAGCAAAGAATGTCTGCTAGGGCTAATCGTAGAGATCCTGAATGAGAAATTTATAATACAAATGTGAAGTTCGATTGAGTATACCCTGAACTCATTGAAAATTGGCAGAAAAGGTATAATGTATTTGTGTAACGGTATGTAACAGGCAGAAGGAAGCATCCCCGACCCCATAAATTACATATATTCTTGATCGGAATCAACAGCCGAGTCGATCTAGCCATGTCCGCCCGTCCTTCTGTCCGTCCGTCTGTCTGTCTCTCCGGCGTTTGTCCGTTTGTCCGTATGTGTGAACGCAAGCATCTCAGAACCTATAAGAGCTACGCTGATCGAGATTGTTTTCAATAATCGATTAACCGTTTGCCCCGTTTCCAAGTAATCGATAAGAATCGATAACGACATCGTGTTTCTTGAGCAAATTGGGTAAATAATAAGAGCTAGAGTCAGGAAATTAGACATGTAGCTTCTAGAATAGTATATAGATCTGCGTTTGGTGTTGGAAGAAGAAGGTTCAGGCTATTTTTTAGTAGTTTATAGAATCGGGTCGTTCATATGGCAGGTTGCATGATAGAGTACTCCGATGCTGATAAGATTCGCAGCATGAAGAAACAAGTAAATGTCGAGCTTTGTCAATATAGCTCAGCAAACAAAATTGTTTTCAATACGAACACCTACATTTAACTCGATTGCTTGAATGGCAGGTATATAATAGAGGGGTCCGATTCGGTCAGCTCCGACATATGTATTGCCTGCAAAAGAAAAGATTCAAGATGATAGCTTTAAGGGTGGGAGATTAGTTCGCATAAAAACCGACTGACAGACAGACAGACGGATGGGAATAGCTATATCAACTCGGCTCGTGATCTTTCTGATCTTGTATATATGCAATACATATAGGTTATAAGAAGCTGTCTCCTAGGTAATATGCATTTCATGAGAAGATAAGAATACCCTCTATTATTCCAATAAACGATACCAATGTACAGTGAACTCTCTCTTGAACAGACGCTAACAAACTCATATTTAGTATTCTTGCCGTGCTTAAATGAGAACAGGAACAACTAACGAAACTTGCTTCTTGCTTATGCTTAATTTAAGGTACAGTTAAAAGATGATCTAAATTTAAGATAAACTTAGAAAAAGGGATTTAAACTTAAGAAAAATGTGAAAGCCAAACAGTTTGATCGTCCATTTGCCGAGTTTTTCATGATTTTGGCTCTTGTATATCGAGAGATTAGCCTGCAGGCATACAAACCAAATTGTCTGCGGGTTTATTTACAGCTCAGGTGAAAAAGATTTGAAATTTAAATCTGCAATTTAAGCCAAATGAAAATAAATGCTACACAAATAGCCAGACGGGCCAAAGGCTTTAAGAATTTCGAAATAAACTAAACTTAAGGCTTGGCAGGCAGCTAAGTTGTGCCTGTCTGTGTGGGTGTGTGTGGCTGGGTGTGTGTGTATGCCTGAGTGTTTGTGTGCCTGAGTGTTTGTGTGCCTGAGTGTGTGTGTGCCTCAGAGTGTGTGTGTGCCTGAGTGCTTGTGTGTGTGTGTCTGAGTGTGTGTGTGTGCATGAGTGTGTGTGTGTGTGTGTGTGTGTGTGTGTGTGTGTGTGTGTGTGTGTGTGTGTGTGTGTGTGTGTGTGTGTGTGTGTGTGTGTGTGTGTGTGTGTGTGTGTGTGTGTGTCTGTCTGTCTGTCTGTCTGTCTGTTTGTCTGTCTGTCTGTCTGTTTGTCTGTCTGTCTGTGTGGGTGTGTGGTGCTGGGTGTGTGCGTGTGTGTGTGTCTGTCTGTCTTTGAGGGTGTGTGTGTGTGTCTATCTGTGTGGGTATGTGTGCCTGAGTTTGAGTGTGTCTGGGCTTGTGTGTGTTAGCTAATTGGTTGTAATCTTGAGCTCAGGTAAAACATGTTTAACATTTCTATATATACATACATTCCCTCATTTATGCTTGGCATCGATTTAAGCCTTGGCCAAAAATTTCAATTAAAACCAAAAATAACAAGAGCACAAATCTAAGGTCTAAGGACTTGCCTGATAATAAAAACAAAATATGTCTGCTTCTGCTTACAGAATTTGGTCTGGTCCGCATCCTATTGAGGCAATTAAAGGAGCAGAAGGAGCTGCAGGAGCAGCAGGAGTTGCCGGAGCTGGAGACGCACATTTTATAATTAGAAAACATAACGAATTTGAAAGCAAATCCCCCGAGCTTTGTATGCGCCAAGTTTCCAAGTGATTAATTTCACAATATCAACAACAACAAGAACAACAAGAACCACAACAAACTGGGGCCAACGACAGCGATTTAAGCCAATTAAGCGACAACAACATCAACAACAACAACAATAACAACAACCCGGCTAAAACGTTAGCACAGCAAATGCCGCCATGAGTTTCCTCAGCTCCATGCAACAATATGTAACAAGTGGCATATCCAGCTTGGGTCTCGGCAATCGCCGCTTCTCGCTGTCGCGCCAGGAGTCCAGCGAGCAGCAGACGGGCGGCGTCGCTGGCAGCGCGGCTGCAGCGGGCGGCGCTTTGAGTCCACAGCAACAGTTGCTGTCACACCAGCAACAGCAGCAGCTGCACCATCAGCAACAGTTGCAGCAGCAGCATCAACAGCAGCAGCTGCAGCATCCGCCGCTGCAGCAACAGACGAGCATTGGCAGCTGTCTGGGCGTCGGCGTCGGCGGCGGCGGCAGTCCTTATGGCCCGCCCACACAGCCCACCGCGGGCGTTGCCGTAAACGTTGCCGGCAGCAATTATCCCGCCGGCGGCGTTGTCATTGGCAATCCGAATGCCACTAATCCATTACTAGGTGAGTTCCAGCTTTCATTCAAGTGACAAATGTGCTGTCCCCCAAAAAGCGACTGTCCTCCCTCTGTCCCACTCTCTGTCTGTGTGCGTGGGCGCCAAAGTGTGTCAAGATTAATGAAAATCCATGACAAACTAAATATACGTATTATTTCTTTTGATGTATGCTTAGGGTAAATAATATTTTAACGAATGCTTCGTAAATGGAAACAAAAATAAGCTAAAACGAAGGCAAGTCACGCAACAAGCCGAAGACTAAATACCCTCAAAAAGGAGTTCATGCATTGGGGATAATACAATAGGGATTTTATACCATATAAGTAGGTGTCAGGATATGTTAAGGAGCTGTCAACTAGTCTATAGATACCTCTCACGAGTATAGATACTTTATGGGCTTAAAGACATCTCCTTTCGTAATACCCTCTACAAGGATAAAAAATGTAATAACTTTTGCTGAAGCGCACAAGGCAGAAGTCCCTTAGGATAGATATATTATCATGTTTTTTCGTTGTCGTTTTCACACATATTCGTGAAATTCATTTGAAAAAGATAAGTTTCTTTCAACTCGAAAGTTTTTAGTTCTAATTTGGCTTGACTTGAGATTCTCATTTTCATAATAAAGATAAACTTCTCTAAGCTTCTCTTCAGATGTTTCACTATGATAGCGACATTTCCACTCGTTTGCGTGAAATGAATTTGCAAGTGAAATTCAAAAAATGAGTTTTATATCATCTGCTTTATATATAAACCCTTACTTATTGCTTATGCATCCAATAATGCTTTAAACGTATCCCAACCTCAACAAAGACCGCAAACTAATTCCTGCTAAATTCAACACACAAATTCACATAAAATGAAATATTTGCCATAGTATAATTTGAATGGAAACTGAATTCTATTCAAATATGATTTTCTGTTTAAGTCCAAACACATTTTAATATGTGCTGTCATACGATAGATCTGTGTTTGTCCATTTATTGTTAATATTAACAAAAGTTTTCAGTTACACAACAAAATTTTCCATGGAATATTTGTTCAATTTCGCATTACACATACGCCATGTGGTGCAGATTCCGAAATGCAAATGTCGCAGCAGCTGCTGCTGTTGCACAAAAGCCATAAATAAACAAAAACAAAAACAAAAACAAAAAAGGAAAATGGGCAAACATGAAACCAAAAACAAGAATCAATGCGTAATCGATAGTTTTTATTCCGGCAAGCCGCAAAAATGCAAACAGCAAATGGGAAAAGTTTATTGAATTTATCCGGGCGTCATGTTTTCCAATCGCTAAGCAAATGTAACAAGAAAATCTCAACGAGTGCGCCGAATGTGACGCAAACTTCTTTCGCTTCCTTCTCTCCCTCTCATTTTTTTCTTTGGGTGAAAAGTCTCGGGGATAAGCACAAACAAATCCGCAACAAAATGCAACAGAGACAAAACTATACGCAGATCCCAGCCAAGGCAATCAACATGCATATGAGCTCCTTTTGGGCTGCCGGAGCTCGTCTGCCTCCGGGCAAATCGAAAGCTAAATATTGTAGTTGTTGTTGCTGGTTGCTGGTTGCCGGTTGCCGGTTGCAAAGTCAAGACACAGCGCAGCGGATGCCGCATTGGCTGCCACAAAAACCGCTGCTCCGTTGTTCTGTTGCAAGTTGTGGCTCGGCTTGCGCTTGGCTTTTGATTTACAAACGTCTACAGCATTTGAATCAAATTGAAATTGGCTTATCTTGTTGCAAGCGCCACGAACGAGCGGTTTTTTTGGTCACATGATAACGACGACAACGACAACGACAACGACAATCGAGCGGGCAGCAGGGCTAGAGAAGCTATAAAAAAGCTAGATTCAGGAGTAAAAGTGGCTAGGCTCAGGAGGAAAAGTGGCTTCAAAAAAGCTACATCTACTATGAAAAAAGGCTGTTAAGGGGAGAGAAAGCAGAGGGAAGGGGACAAGAAGTAAATAACACAAGTTAACAGAAGTTCTGGTCGGGAGTGCCCGACTAGAAGATACCCTGTTGAGCTCCACGCTCCAAGGTGTAGTTAGAATTCTAGCTAGAACTAGACGAAAATCCTTTCCTGCTTACACACACACACACGCACACACATAAACATGCAGATGCGCTCTTTTTCGCAGCGACTGCGCTTCTTCCTCCCTTTTCCCTATGCTATATATGGGAAGTGCGCTCTTGATTAACTTCGGTCTATATGGTCCGATCTTTATCAAATTTTTAGGGCTTAAATATGGCATACATAAGTATATGCATACCAAAGACCATATAGATTCAGATGCGACGATACTATATCTGCCTTCTCACTGAATTCAGCTAATAAGAAGCCAGTTTTAACGGGAAACAAGCTAAGCTGGCAGCACTTGGCATTCAAAGGCAGCAGCAGGCGTGGCATCTATAAAACCGCCAACGTGTAAGCGCAGTTGTTGCCTGCGAACGTGTTTGCGTGAGTGTGTGTGTGTGTGTGTGTGTGTGTGAGTGTGCGTATGTTTGCATGTGTGTTCGTGTGTGTGTGGCTTTTTCTATTTCCCAGCGCCTGAGTGTGGTTCGGTTTTTTTGGCCAACTTTGACTTTACGCTTTGCGCTGAGCAACTGAAAGTATACATAATATATATGTATATCTGTTTTTTGGGGCTTTCGCATAAGCAGCAGCCAGCAGCAGGAGGCAGTCTGAAGTCCAGAAAGCTTTCGTGACGAAGCCGCAGCAATGGTTAGACAAATGGTGTGGCAGAGTGGCAACAGCATTCACGTTGAGTCTGCAATAGTTTTCCCATTGTCCTTGTCGCTGGCAGGACTAGCAGCAGCAGCAGGAATAGCAGCAGCCACACAGATGCATGTCAAGGTTGCGGTTATGTTGCCCTGAACAACGTTTGGCCACTATCCACATCCTACACCCCCCTCAATCCCCCCTAACCTAACCAACTAGTCAGTGCCGCATTGACCGCATCGCATTGACTTGGCTGGGGCTTGGCCGACGGGCTGGTCGACTGGTCGACTAGCTTGTTTCCTTCCGTTTTCCTTCCTGCCGCCTGCCGCCTGTTGCCCGCTCTAAACTGCAACACATCGCTGGCCCCGCCGCTCCCGCAACCCCTAATCCATTAACATTCGCCTTATTGCTAAGTACTCCCCATTGTATTAGAAGTTACGAGCGTCTAGTTGTCTCTCACAATTGCACGAGTTCTCAGGCTCGGGCATAAAAAATTGAAGCGTAGCTGTATGTGGGCGGAAAGTGCAAATGATACAGAAAACAAACATGAAAACGTAATTTGTCTTTCAATTTTCTTTATCCTAAGCGCCAAGGCTTAAAACTCAAGGTTAAATCCAAATACTGCTTGGCTAACAACAAATCGAGACTTTCTCTGCGTTAAGTCTGCAATCGAATCGCACCTTATTGTTGCATTGTGAACACAGTTGATATGGAGATCTGGCATATATAATCGTCTATATCCTTAGATAATGCTTGCATTGAGATTATATGCCAGCGACAACGAGGTGCGCTATAAGACGGATTAATGTATATATTTTATAGAACTAGTTTAATCTGACGTGGAATGCAAATATATTCACATAAATCTTACTGATGCTCACTGAAGGCTTCTTCCTCTAGTGAGCAGTGCTTTTAGACCATTTCTTTATTTCCCAACCATTATTTTTATAGATGCCCTGTCCCTCATATGTCGTCTATAGTGCTATGTCATATACCATATCATATGGTATCTATAGGACAAGGGGCTTTAAGAAGCAGCTCATGTATATTTCACTCGTGCAACTAGAATTTTCATGAAAAGTATAGGCATTGGTATTAAGCACTTTGGGCTTGACTCTTTTGGTTTGATTGCTCAGTTTGTAAGTTATGCTTACGAGTGATAAGTTGTAGTGCCTTTTGATACCAACAACTAAAGGCCTTGATGCCATTCGAAAACTGCTTAATCTCGGATGTAAAGATGCATGCTACGAAATGAACTGTACTAAAGAAAAACTTGTCAATAGAAACAAATCCAAGTTTAAACAAGTAAGAGGTTCTAGTCGGCAGTTCCCGACTAGGGAATACCCTGAACCCTCTTCTGCCAACACCAAATGCAGATATATATACTATTCTAGACGCAACATGTCAAGTTTGCTGGCTCTAGCTCTTATTATTCACCAAAATTGCTCAAAGAACAGAATGTCATTATCGATTTGTAACGATTGCTTGGAAACGGGCAAGTTATCGAATATCGGAAACAAACTCGATCTGCGTAGGCACTAGGAGGACCTATAGCTAATTTCAAGTCTCTAGCTCTTATACGTTCTCAGATCCTTGCGTTCATACATACGGACAAACGGACTGACGGACGGACAGACAGACGGGCGGACAGACAGACAGAGGGACGGACGGACGAGCTGACGGACATGGTTAGATCGACTCGGCTATTGATGCTGATCAAGAATATATATACTTTATGGGGTCGGAGATGCTTCCTTCTGCCTGTTACATACATTTGCACAGATACATTATACCCTTTTTAAACATTTTCAATGGGTTCAGGTTTATACCCTGAGAAGGTTCTTTAATTGAATTGCACATTCAAAATAACTACCCCACTCTTTGGGAAGCTGGTCTGAATGTGTGGCAGTTAAACACATTGTAAACACATTTGAAAAAAAATAACTATATTTTATATATACATTCTCTCTCGCCGCAGGCTATCCCAAGGGCAGCAGCGGAGCGGGGGGCAACTGCTCGTCCGCCGGGAGCACGCCCATCAATTCGCGTCGTCAATCGCGTGCCCTGGAGTGCTTGGCACCGCCGCGCACCGGTTCATTCCGTAGCCGGAATTCGCCACTGCATCAGCCGGATCCGCCGCCGCGACCACCGTTGGCATTTTGCAAGCGACGCCTCAGTTGGCCCGAGGTCGATCCGCGCTCGAATTCTGGGTGAGTATAGAGAGGTCGGGGGGGAATATAACCCTAATGCATAGTTGATGATGTGCAAAACTACACCGCAAATGAAATATGAATTTTATATAGTTTTATTTTGGAAATTCCTCGAACTTCGTTCCCACAGCACGTGCGCTCTTCCTCCTAATTAACTAGACAGAACGAGCGGGTATATATGTATGTATATGCCATATGTTTGTGCATTTTAAGCAGCAATGCATAAATTAAACAAAGTCTGCTTCTAATGAACGTCTTTGTTGGGATTTTCTACATAAATTATGAAGGTTCCCGGGCCATTGTCCATTGAGCATTCGCATAGAAGTGAAATGAATTATTTACCAATTAATTAATGTACTTCAATTGTTGTTGTGTTTTACGTTTCTTCTCAAATGCTCTATAACTTTCAAGTCCGACCTTCATAATTATGTAATTACAAAAGTTTTGTCCTTGTGTGGGTGTTGCTTCCCCTTTATTTTATTTTATTTTTTTTCGCTGTGCACTGTGCGCTGTAATTCCCAAAAGAAACTTTGGCCCTGGCGCCTAAGTCTATGCAACATTGGCAGTTTCAGATGCGGGCCCAACCTTTTGAGCAGCTCAAACTTTTGGCCCAACTTGCGCACGCACACAGACACAGATAAGGCGATATCTTTGGCAGCATTAGGGCTGAAGAGAGGGGGGGGGGGGGGGAGATGAGCTTGGCAGCTTACAAGCAAGGTTGCAACATGCTGCAGCCTGGCTGGCCTCAAAGCCAGCGTCTGCTTAGCATAATGCGGCTGCAACTTAGCCTGAAAATGTGCGCATAATGAGAGTTTTGGTCTTGAGGTAACATTTAATTAGGCATGAAATGAGATTTAACTAGGTGTTTGCAACACGCTTGAGCCGCCATGAGAAGCGCCGAGAAGGGCTCACATGTAAAGATAATTAAAATCATAAACTAGATAGCTTAAAGCAACCTTTGCCTGCTTTCAGTTGCAAGTAATTTATTTAAATGCAAAAAGTGTCCTTGTAAAATGTTGTAAAATACCAGTTTCCAGTGCTGTTAAACGTTAAACACATTTGCTGCAACTGAACAGCAAAAATCACTTACTGCACGCAAATCCAATGACAATATTTTAATATTAATTAATGCGTTTGTCAAAAAGTTGCAATTAGCAAGCAGAGCGCGCATGCATTAACATTCAATTATCGTAGGTAAATATAAATAATTCATTATGAATCGTAAACAAATGCGCCGAAAATACGTAGATTAAATGTGCCACAAAATGTACGCAACACGCATTAAATTCCCATTTATTTTGCCGCAGGAAATTGAAACAAAAGATGTGTAAAAAAAAAATATATGAAATCATGAATAATTGCCAAACTAAGGCAAAGTTCAGCAACTGTTTACCAACACTGAACGAAAATACTTTTGCAACACAAGAAAAATACCAAATAAATAAATAATAACAGCGACAAGAAAACTAGCCGAGCAAAAGACAACAAAGTGCCCGGAATCAGGGCAAAGTCAAGGAGGAGACTTTCGCAAAGAATACGCAAAAGAACTTTAAGCTGAAATTGAGTGCTCGTTGACAAAATCACAAAGCAAACGAAACAACTGCGCCAGAAAGTTTAAAATTAAATTTTTACTGCAGAAAAAAGAAAAAGAAAAAGAAAAAACTTAAACGCCATAAAAAATAAAACTTGCAAACAATGCACTGTAAGTCAAAGTCCGTTCTCCGCGAGCCCAGTTTTTCGACGCGCGCAAAAAAATATCAAATAAAAATAAAAGCGTCGACGAAAAGTGTTGGTCAACAAATTTTTTCGAGCCTGCCGAAAATGAAATTTTACAGCACAGTTTATAAAATTTTAAGCATACCCTGTAATCAAATTAAAAAAAGAGTTTAATAAGGCCGTGTAGCTGCTTGCAACAGGAATGATAAATCGACTCAACGAGGTCTGCTCCATAAGGTCTGTCTGTATTTTTAAATGTTAGAGCTTTTATCGACAACATTTTGTAACTTGAAATCGATAAGAAATAATCGAACGGATTTCGACTTCAGTTTCAGCTTTCGATAAGTTTTCCGTTTGCTTGAGTTGTTATCGATTGTTGTGGAAGTTGTGTTGCTTATCGTACGGTAATCTAGTTAATAGTAATTTATCGACAGCTTTTCCCTTTCCATTCGATAAAAATCGATTAACAATTTAATTTCTTAAGCTTCTGGCTCAGCTCTTCCTCTGCCATATTCAAGTCAGGTTTTTCCACAGAATCAATAAAAGCAACACAATCGAATGTCGATAACTTTTCTTTTGCCCGGGACTTAACTTACAAATGTTATCGAATGTGTTGAGAGGTAGAACCAGCCAAAGTTTGTATGCTTGTATTTGCTTATCATATGTACATCGATGTTATACTCATTTATTGATAACGATATTAAGGTATCCTTAGTGCAGTTAAATTTTAGTACAGGGTATCTGCCAGAGTCAAGTCTTACTTGATTCCGGTAGCAGCCGCATCATAAACGTAAAAAATCTCAAAATGCTGGCAACAAAGTTAAGCCGCTTAGGCGCTTAGCCGCTGCCCATTTTGTGCTGAGTGTGAAAAGTTTTGTAGCTCAATTTAAAGACGCAGCTGCTGAGTATATCGATGTGTGTGTGTCGGTGTGTGTGTGTGTGTGTGTGTGTGTGTATGAGTGTGTGTTTGTCATGCAAATCAAATGATTAAGCACATCATCAGCAACAACCTCATCATCAACATCAGCATCAGCCTCGACGTCAACCCTTGACTGAGTTAAAAATCTGTTAACAGGCGCACCGGGCGTATGATTAATATGAAAACTAACTGGCAAATATGTATATATATCTGCACGCTGAGGCCTGTGTATATATATATTTGTATACAATTAGCGACAGAAGACAGTAGAAGCAACAAGCATATGGCCGAATGTCGACCCTTATCAATGTTTGAAATAGGTCTGACAAGCATGCCGCGCGCGCTATGCAAATGGAATACTTAATACTTATGTCGAGCATATTGACAGTGCCAATTAGATCTGGAGCTGGCTGACACGGCCAGCGAGTCAATAGACGAAACTTCTTTGATAGCACATCAAGTGCACTCACATGAAACCCAATCCGAGCCTAACCCCTCTCTCGCCCAATCTCTACATATACAGGGTACAGGAAACGGATGGCTCGTATTTTGAGAACTTTACATCGCTCGGCTGGAAGCGGGAAAATCGTCGCATGTCGGCAACGCGTGCGGCCGAATCACGTGCCGAGGCTAATCCCGAAAATGAACGTGATCCGCCAGCGCCCGAGGAGTCCATTGACCGGCACGACGATAAGGAGAAGCTCTATGTCGAGGTCCTGCATACCATTGCCAATACGGTGGGCGCACCAGCGCCCGGCGGACAGGTGAGTGCACCAGCAAAACAGAAAATAAAATAAAAGATAAACTACTCAAACAAATGAAGAGCCTCAAACTTTCTATGAATTTTTGATTGAGCTGAAAACCTATGCAAATAGCACAGAATATATTTTAGCTGTCGAAATTAACGAGCGGTTAGAGCAAGATGATAGATGATTGAACCCTTGCCGTAACGTTAGTTAATCACAGACATTTAGGCCAAAATGTTGTGCAATTTAAATGATTAATACCACAAGGCCAAAGTGCTTGAGCCCCTAAATGTTGGTTCTGGTCGTTGGTTGGTGGGTTAGCAAATGCTTTGCCCTTTTACCTATTCTGTGGTCACCAAATTCAATTATAAAAGTGTTTCTGTGCGCAAAAATAAAGCAAGAAAGAGTACTTTAGTACGCCAATGCTCGACTGCAAGATACCCTGCATCTGGAGCGAACTCCAGCCTCAGGCTAGGAGCGTGTTTGACAGAAATCGGCATTTATTGTCCGATCTTAATGAAATTCTCACCGTACAAATACGACCAAAGCGCCAGGCTCTCAAGGCTCCTTTAAAACTCATTTCTTTTCCGATTCTGAAAAATTTTGAGGTTTTCAAGAATCTTAATCTGTGTATACCTTATGAGAACCTATATATATCAGGTTTTTAAGATCCAGCTCTTATAGACTTCTCGATATGCTTGTCCTAAAAACGATATTTATCGATCTTATATATCTTATATATAGACCTATTATATGTTCCCTTTAGGCGCGATTCTGGCGACTAAGCCTAGCTTCTGTAGTTCCCCACAGGCAGGCAAATCGATCCAGCTCTTATAATCTTCTCGATATGCTTGTCCTAAAATCGATATTTATCGATCGTATGTATCTTATATATAGACCTATAATATGTTCCCTTTAGACGCGATTCTGGCGACTAAGCCTAGTTCTTGTAGTATCCCACAGACAAGCAAATCGATGCAGCTCTTATAATCTTCGCCATATGCTTGTCTTATAATCGATATTTATCGATCTTACGTATCTTATATATAGAGCTATTATATGTTCCCTTTAGGCTCGATTCTGGGCTAGTTCTTGTAGTTCCCCACAGACAGACAAATCGACTCAGCTCGTCCTTCTGATCAGAAATATTTCATCCTTATGATATCGTAGATGCTGTCTGTCGCAAAAACCTGCACGAAAACATTGATACCCCTTTTGCAAATGTCCCATGGGTTGGTCAGAGCATAAAAAGTTGAACTAGACTTTCATTTCGATTGCCGTTTTGTAAGTAATTTTCCAATATTCTCACAAGTTGCCTGGCAGATGAAATCGTGCGGAGAGGTGCAGAAGGAAATATGGCCAAGCCGGCAACATTTTTCAATTATCGTTTTTAATTTAACACTGAGAAAATTGCACAACTAATGAAACTTGAAGCTGACTGTACCTAGGAAAGCAGAAGGCGAACAAAATAGGGAAATGCGCGGGGGGGGGGGGGGGCGGCAAAACTTAGTTGATTCTGTTGCGGGGGCGTCGGGTTATGGCAGCGTAATAAAACTTTCAGCAGGAAAATAACGTTAAAGTCCTGCTGTGATTGAGTTGAAGCTGGACAACTCTCGCGGGGCCCCGGACTCGAGCCCAAGTCGTGTCGCAGCTAGCACAGCGGGTCGGCTTTTCCCATCCAGCTCGGACACTTTTTCCATTTAATGG